>VZTO01003705.1:0-17416 GCA_013400615.1 Syrrhaptes paradoxus
GATCAGCATTTGTGCTCAGTCAGACCAGGACTTGTCTCCCACAGAGTTTGATTTTGCAAAGTGCAAACAATGGAATCATGCATGCAAAAAAAAAAAAAAAATTCTTTGTGGAGGGGAATGTTGTAGTCCTTTGACCAAAAGGAAAAGACATATGTAGGGACCATGGACTAACCTGATGCTTAAAATTAATATATGTGAGCAAGAAGAAAGATGAATAAATAGAGAAATGGAACAAGCAGAAATAATAATATCACTGAATAAACAGCTCCAAAGTCACTGTATAAAATAGCAGGTGTAGTGGTGGAGACTTCTATATGCTGATGGGCCATGATGGAGATATCAGTTAGCTTGTAGTACATTGCTTGTTTTGGTGCCTTAGTGATCATAAATGAATAGTAACAACAGGAACAAAATAGACCTAAGACATGTCATTGTGGAGCTGGAGAACCAGTAGGTTTCCCATGGAACTCCTCCTAAAAGGAAAACATGAAATAACCCAGAGAACAGTAAATCCTAGTAAATGTTTACACATTAAACTTCACTCTCTGATGTGCTGTTCAGTCCCCCCCCCCACTACAGGACCCTGGGGTGGAGCTGGCAATTAATCTACAATTGCTTGGGAGGGAGCAGTTCACAGCTGAAGGGGCTCTGTGGATTATAAATTTAGCAAGCAAAATGGGAAGTCGGAGCACTTGGTAATAAAGTGCCAATAGTTTAAGCTATAATCATCAGAAGTCTGGGGCAGATAATCGACACCTATATGGCAACTTTGAATTCAATAAATAAAGCTAACTGAGTTTCCTAACAATGCCAGGGAGCTGCGATTACAACTGGCAGCATTATGTAACTGTGACAACCAGATGAAGCGGAAAAAAAAACGAGAGAAAAAGAAATGCATATGTATTTCCAGTCTTAGTTACTACTGAAGGAGTCAGGGGGATGTAGCCCCGTCTTTGAAAGCTGCGGAGAGAGCACACTACAATCCATTTCGGATACTCGTCATCAACACCCCAGGGATCTGCACACACACACAAAAAAAAGAGGATTAGACAAAGGCACTTTTTTTTTTCCTTTCTAGCATGAAAGTGGCACCAGAACCATATTCTTTCCATTCTTTAAATAATGCAGTCCAAGTACACTTAAAGAACCTGGAGGCATGGCTAGCCTCGGCTCTAGCCACCAGTGTGGAATTTTGCACTGCAACGTTCACATGCTCAAATTTACCATAGCAACCTCCACATCACATTTAATACACAGAGACATCCCTCCTCTTGCCTGTTTAAAGAGCCCTTGTTAAGTGGTTTTGCTGTATTTTAGATGCCAAGATGTCGGTAAGATTGATGGAAGGGTGCACAATCAAACTTGCAAGGAGAGCCTCGCATCTAGCTCATTATGTAAGAGAATTAGCAAGGCAGTTCTTTTGACATGACAGTCCATTATGGCAGCTGTCAATCATACCTTAGCATATGCTTTTTTTGTCCTCTTCAGTGTTGTGTTTTTTTTTTTTTTTTTAAAAAAAAAGGTTGTTCCATTCCAGTTCATCAATAAGGCAAAGTATAAATGCTTTGTGTGCAGGCACAGTAGCTGTTGCAGATCTGGACGGACAGTGCTTTCTCCCCAGTAATCACTGGGTGAGCATGTTATTATGCATGCATGTGTAATCCTTACTCGTGTGGCTCTTTGTCCCAATTATATGTACACAGAGGCTTGAATCTGCTATTGCTTCTCACCCATCTAATAGTTTTGGTCCTTTCATACGAGGTAGTGGTGCTTAAACATTTTGGTGCAGAAAGTCTAGGTTACCTGCCTGAGGAAAATCCATCTAGAAAGGCAGTTATATTTATTCATTCTCTCTTTGGGAGAGGGAAGAGAAACTTGCACTAAGGGTTGTCTTAAATATTATTCTGTTATCGCTGTTATTTTGTGTTTCTACCACTTTTCATCAAAATACTTCCATGCAACAGCCAGAGCTTAATGAACTAAGCCTGGAAGATGGTTCAGCATTGTAGTCCTTGGTAAGTGGGGAAACAGAGGCACAGGGAATCTCAAATTTCTGACTCCAGCTCAATATCCTTCCTGAAGTCTTCTACAACTGAGCCATCTCCTACTGAGATATAAAGGAAACAACAACTGAGAAAGGCTCTTTTCATCTCCAAAGGAACATCTGAGTGGGTGAAGGGGGAACTAGAAGGACAGATTGGCTCTGAAAAATGAAGCAGTTCATCTGTAAAGACACTTCTTGACTGGTGTGCTCATTTGAGAGAGATGGTAACTGTCAGTAATGCATACTAGGGAGCCTGGGAAGCTAACACATATCAAACAATAGTGCATTTGCAAACGCAGAATATGTATTGAGGTAGAATTACCTTTTAATGTTATTTTTAAGAAAAAAAAAATCCTCCAAATTTCAAGGCAGTTCTTGTAAATTGTAGCTATATCTGCATTTGATTCACTCCTTTATATCAAGCAGTACAGTTGTGATGGCATGTGCTTTACTAGATGTGGTTTTGGTTCATTTACGGAAACACACAGATTAGGTGGGAAAAGAAGCTCCATTGTTACACATCCATCTTTCTGCCACTCCTTCTTTCTTAGTATCTCTCTCTCTTCTACCCATGTAAAACTAGAGTATTCTGGGGCAACATGAAAAATAACTACTAACACAAAGCTGCACCAATGGGAAAGAGGTAGCACATCCGTCCTAGTAATGATGAACTTCCAGGAGGAGGTTAGTTCACAGGGGAAAAGCAAGGTTCAACACAGTAAAATGCTTTATCTTGGTTATCAGTTTTATTAGGGTGAGTAGGAGAGTGGGATTGCACTTTAAAAGCACAGTGAGAAAGTAAACATTGGGAAAGGTTTCTTCCTAAAGTAAATGTTTTCTGAAAAGTTCTTTAAAATGTTCTCCAGTTTCTCTCCTCTTAGTTTATCTGGAAAGGAGGGATGTGTGACTATTAAATAATCTGCTCATTAGCCTTGATGGTGTATATGTATTGCTTCTTTTTATACTGTTCCTTATAATCCTAGATAAGACAGGGCCATCCTTGGGTGTGTATATATATACACCATATAAATACAGATAAAATACACCCTCTGCCCCAATGATCATAACAGATTAAGGCTTCTGTCCTGGAAATTGCTGACTGAGGCAAATACTCTTGCTCACATACACTGGCAATGATTTCAAGGGGGTCCTCCAGAGCCGAGGCTCATGAGACCTTCTAGAAGAACAGGTCTTGGACAATTGGTATCGTAAGCATTGGCCTTAGTCTTTCTGCACAAATGGCTCAAGCATTATTGACTTCATCGGTGCTGCTCAGATGTGCAGTGGTGTATAGATGTTTGCTTCTGACCTTTCTAACATTCTTTTCCATTAAAAATAAATAAATGATGCCCTGAAATACCAAACAGGAGTCCATTCACATTATTCTAGCTGACTGCAGGTTAGATCTTTTCCTTTCTGTGTTATTATTTGATGTTCCTTAAATACTTACTTTTCTTTTGAGGGGGAGGGGGGAATATACATATATTTTGCAACCTGTTAAACAACTTCAAGGATGCTTCATTCTACTATTTCATCCTGAACCAGCCATGTGGTGACTCTTCTCCTGATCTGGTCTGCAATGAAATCAATGGGAAGTGTTCTGTTAAATTCATTTGGCTTCAGATCAGATGCTGCCATTGAAAACCATAATATTAGCAGCCTGGTCTTTGTGATATCTACCATAATGGCACAGTGTGGTCCCAATCCTGCAGCCTTACTCTGGGAAAATCCCTATTGACTTCAATGAGACCTCTCCTTAACTAAAGATTTCACCATCAGGTAATGAGAAGCAATGAGCATACGCTGCCCTCTCTATTAGATCCTGTGGTCAGGCTTCTTCTGATAGGCTTCTATAAAGTGATTTTCTATGGCAATCTGTGCTTGCAGCAGCACCTGTTCTATTAGTCTCTCAATTCTTCACCTAACAAAACAGCTTGACACCACAGGTGAAAGATTCTGAAATGTTTTAATTAACTAGCTGGAGCACCATTTGATTTCTCTCTCTAGATATTTCAGAAATTCTAAACTGCTTGGTTCTGTGACTGCCATCAAACAAGATCTGAATGTATGAAATAGGCTTCTAAAGTGGAAAATATGCTGAATTTGTACTGGAAAGTTTATACTGGGCCACTGTAAACACTGTGTTTAGGCAGCTGGTTATCACTGGTAGATCTGACCGGCAATATTTCTCAGGCTGCAACAATAATTCTAGAAATCATGGGCCAAATCTTATAGCTCTGGTTTAGTCAAAACTCCCATTGATCTGTTAGTCTGGGGCTCGTCTTGAGTTTTAGAGAATGAAATAAAAGATCAATGGGAAGAGCAAAAAAAACCCACCTGGGGGGTTTTAAACTATTCATTTTTCAGGTTATACAAGAATAAGCATTTCAGTGGGCTGACATTGTACAGAAGCAATCGGAGCTCTCGGTCATAAAAGAACCTCTTGATCATACAATGAAATAATTACTGCGATGTTCTGGCCATATTAGCATAGCTCAGTTCAGTAGGTCACTGCTGTGCACCTACTACCGCACAAACATCAAAGGAAGGCAATAAAACACGGCGCTGGCAATCTCTCCCAGCCAGCCCACACCACAGGCTGCCGCACCCTTCCCCGGCTGCGGAACGGCAGAGCTGGAGATAAGGGCTGGTTGTCTGAATGCAAAGAAATAGGTTCCTCTCAAAGGGCTCAAAATGGACTTTTACTTAGCAGGGGCATAATCTGGCAGGAGTAGCTGTTAGCTTGGAGAAGACTGGTTTATGTGCATGTATCATCCTCCGAGTTACTTGCTTAGAGGATTTGATGCCAGGCTTCTGAAAAAATGGGGAAAGTAGGCATGTGCCAGGAGGGAAAGCCATCAGACGTTTGTCGTAGACAGTGGGACCTTTTTTTTTTTTAGTCCTGCCAAAATGGTGAAAACACCCCTTTAGTAAAAAGATAAAAGCTAAAATTCTCCTGTAATAACTTGCCTCCGCAATCTGAAATATCACAATGCTTATAAAGGGATGAAAGTAACAATCTTACCGGTACAGCAGCAAAGCCACAGCGTACATTTGTGGAATCCAGGATTTGAACATGACTTAGTCTGTAGGGAATGAGTTTTTAAATGCTTTAAACATAGTAAGAAATATCAGTTACCAACACATCTTTAACAATCAGTAACATGCTGCTGGGGGAAAAAAAAAAAAGACTTTAAAATCTGGGATTATGAGACAGGTATCTCTGCAGATTTATGTGTATTACTGTTCTGAAGCTATAATCTGTAGGTTTTCTCCCCTCATATTAAGCACAGTAAGCTAAATGAAGTGTTCTGTGCCCCATTGTGTCTTTTCATAGTTTCTGAACAGAAGCCAATTTAAATAGTTAAAATCCATTTACTGGTAACGCTCCTCACAAACACTGCACCACTGAGACTATTTGTCTTTCTGAACTTGTGCTAGTGCTCACTGCATTAGCAGTTTAATCAGATTTGTTAATGAATAATGTTTCGCTTGCAAAGTATATCTTACATGCATTAAGCTCTTAATTGTGGAGTTACTACAAGCTCTGGATAAAAGGCAGCGCACGCTGAAGAAGCCGGGGAATCCAGATCACAGCTGGGTTCCTGCTCCCCCTTGCTCCTTGGTGTAATTCCCACTGGCTGGGCACCAGACCCCCGTGAGCCTGCTCTGTCTTAGCGGAGCTCTACTGGGTGCTCTGGGCAGGGGAGGCCCATGGCTTGCCTGTCCCTGGTCCTCAGTGGGGCTGGGAGGAGCTGGGGCAAAAAAGATTCTTTTTCTGGTGTGGGTGTTCATGGTTGGTTTGGTTTTTTTCTTGGTAACTTGAAACAGAGGAGAGGTTGACTCCTGAAAATACTATTTTAACTCTGTAGAATAGTTCCTATATTGCTATTACTGATGTGTTTTTTCCCCACTGGAAGCTTTGCTCTACCCTTGGAGTTTAACTTTCACTCTTTAGCTTAGCATTATAAGAAATTAACCTAAAAATGGAAGTTTGCTGCAGGTTTTCAGTTAATGCATTTGGTCTTAAGCTGTTTTAGCATGCTATTTCTTAATGCCCAGTCCTTATTTTCATCTTGAAGTTTCCTTCATATCTTTTTCTTTGGATTTAATTTATTAGTCAAATACATTTATAGTTGGGCATCGCAATCCTATGAACTGGGCAGTATGTTCTACTAAATTACAAGCTAGCTTTTACATTCTGACTAACGATAAATCACAGTATTGTGTATTAAACTAGTCATTTAATTGCAACATAGAACAGTGGGACAGCAGTAGGAAGTGAGGCTTTATTTCTCTTTGAAGTGAAACACTCCATTTCTCTTTTTCTTATGTTTTCAGTTTCATATGCCTTTGAAATACAGTGATTATATAAAACACTGGTTTGAACTATGTCATAGAAAACTATGTGCCAAGTTTTTTTAAGGCCTGGAAGTACATATAAACATAAGTCATTTCACATCATATCTGGTTTTGTGGGTTTTTTTGGAATACAAACTAGAATACTGACTCAGAGACAGGCACTTGTGTAAGGGCATAATGAAATCTAGAATTTATCAAGTAGGAAATCAGGTCCTGAATCCAGGTATTTGCGATCAATTCCTTGCTCTCTTTGGTTGGCAAAACACGCCTGCAATGTTTTTGATACATCCATTTTCCTCCACAGTGATCTCACTTTTTGTTCCAGGGAAGATCAGTATGGTCCCAGGGTGGATTCTCTGAAAGTGCCTTCCTTAAACCACCTCTTTCCATAGTGTGAATCGTAACTTCTGTTGAGTCATTTGGAAATCTGTCCGACTTCAAAGAAACGAGGGAGACGTGCCTCACTGGGGTGGTTTCGTAGCCTGTGTCTGCTTTGTGCCTGTGCTGTTGGGCTTTGACCCAGGAGCCCGGAGCCCGGGGGCTGTGCCTGGCTGAGAGCGGGCGGCCGTGAACTGTCGGAAGCACCTGTGGCTGGTAGGCTGAGCTCGGTGTTTGTCCCTTACCTCGGGTGGCACCTCAAGGGGCTCAGCCGTACACAGAGTTAAGAGCAGCACTTGCTTGTGCAACTGGTCCCAGCGGGTGCCTGGGGCTGATGCCTGACCACCGTGGGCAGGGAGCAGGGCTGGGCATGGGGCCAGCACACACCAGAGTCAAACACGCTGCAGACATCCCAGTTACTGACTGCTCCTCTGCTAGCCTTTAGTTCTGTCCTGGTTTTATTTATTCCTTGCGGTGAGCACCAGCTGAATGCTCCGTTTTATCCCTGGCAGGACAGGGCACACCCAGTGAGGAAAGTTCACGGTGGCTCCAGCCAAGACAGGAGTCTCTGCTAACTGCTACCAACAGGAGCTAGTGGGGCTCATGTGACCAGCAAAACAGGACAAATAAAACTTAGAGAAGGAGGCAGAGCCAAGCTTGTCAGCTCTATCCAAAGCAGAGCCAGGTAACACTGCTGTTTATTGGGTTACACCAGCTGCTAGAGCCCCTTTTTCCTAGTGGAAACGCACAGATTAACCAGATTGTGATTGAAAACCTGATCTTGTATGTTTGCTGCTCTGACATCATATTTTGGCTGTCAGAAGGATGGAAATTGTTGAAATCAATGTATATGTGGCTGTGATTACTTCAGTTGTGTGTCCTCTAATGCTTACGGATGGGTGGCACAGCCCAGTGTCTCCCACTGATTCTGAAGCTAACCTCCCTCTGCTTTGGGACTTCTGTGCGAGTTTATCTGGCTGCTGGGTCTAATCCTGTCAGGCTTTTATTTAGCACCCATCACTGTGTCAAATTCTTTTTATCTTCTCCCTTCCAAATACACTCTGCACTTGAGCTGAGCACCCCCCACCCCAAGAAGTGTCACAACTTGCCCTTCAGGTGATTCCTCTGCAGCCCCTGTGGCAGAGAAGAATATTTCAAAATGTTGCTAAACTGGCACCATTTTTCTGCCAGCTTCCCTCATAAATCCCGCAGACTTGGAGGAAGTAATTGCTCCATCTTTGGCTCAAGATAACTTCTGACACCATGTAATGTTTTATAAATACTCAAGAGACAGGTTTTTTGGGAGATGAGGCACACTACCTATTATTAAGTGTGTGAGCAGTTAGCTCTGCCTGATTTTACTCTGGCATTTAGAAACTTCTGAAGTTTTACTTCAGCAGAACCAGGATTTCACCTTTTTGGTAGACACGGGACATTCTCAGGATGATTATCAGCACAGTCACATCCACACCAAAATTCTACTATTTCATTTCTTATTCATGTTCCTGCTTGCAACGAGATACCTCATCCCTGATATTCTGTGGGTAGCTCTGGTATCTTTTTCTGTTCAGCCCTATTTCCTTCCTGGACACAGCACTGAAATACAACCAGGTGCCAAGGAATCAAGTGTATATGAAGAGCAGATTTGCACACCAGCACAGCAACTAGTAGTACAGCCAGGAGTCTGTGTACAGATTACATTTTTGCGTGGACTGAACTATGCTATAAACACCCAAGAGAGAAAAATCCCAAGTCAATGAGAATACTGTTACATAAATAAAGTCATGTTTATTTCTTTAGCCTAAGAAAATGTTGTGACTAAAACATTGAGGGAGATCAAAGAGGCAAAAAAACACCCCTCCTAAATAGAACTGTAATAATTGCTGAGTCCAGATTCGCTCTTATAAACTGGTCAAATGGGACAGAGCAAAACAAGTTCTTACGCCCTTCAGTAATCACAATGGAAATAACTAGCTGCAGAGCACACAAGGGGGGAGGCTATTCTTAGCTATGTCCTGACTAACACAGACAAGCTGGCTAAAGATGTAGCCGAACCCCTCAGCAGCAGTGGGTACAGTGAGTGGGGCTGTATTTTGTTTGAAAACAAAGCTTCCACTTTTGTTAAGAACACATGGAAATATCTGAGGAAAAACTCATTTTTTAGAATACTTTAGGAAATGGGCAAATTAGATCTGACAGAATAGTGATACATAAAATAATGAATGTAAGACAAAAAGTGTATCGGGGAATTCTCAAGACACCTTTCATCAGAACAAAGCCAAAAGCTAGGTGAGATCTGGAAAGAGATTTTTCTTTCAAGCTATATTTTTTCCCTTTTACTGGCATGTTGTTCGCAGTCAGAGGAGTGGGAGCTTCTCCTCCATCTGCCTGCAATGCTGGGTCTTGCTTGCACAAGACTTTACAAGTGAGTAAAGTTCCTCAGACTTCATACTTACAAAATATTTTTTCAGCCCATATGTAATGGGTGGAACAAAATATTGAGACCTTACTTGTAGTCAAGAAAGGACAATTAAATGCTCAGAAACAGGTCATGAGTTTATCTACAGTGATATTAACTAGGATAAAAATCTTTAAGAGATTTAAATGCTTATGATTCACAGCATATGTAAGTACTGACTGATGAGACTTAGGGAAATATTTCCCTTTAGGGCAGGCTTCTCCATAATCAACCATTACAGGTACACTTCCTTTGGTCCACGATACCAGACTACAGGGACAGCTTGTGTGATCCAGGATGGGTTCCCATCTTCCTGCAAGGTGCAGTCTGTGGCCGACAATCCCTGTTTTCTTGGAGACATGCCTACTGCTAATGGAGAGTCCATTCTGGGGTTTCATCAGGCAATGTGGGTTTTTCCACTTAATTCTTTTTCCCCATTTTAAGCTCCTCCCCAGGTAACCTTGTTGAAAAACTTCCAGAATTACTGTGTGGATTGCTGGTTCATCTGATGTTACACCCCATTGGCCAGTGACTGGTGTGAACAAGGAGTGTTTGCAAAGATCTGTGTTGCTATTAAAGACCAGGCTGTGGACTCTGCAGAATATAATTTCAAGAGATGTTCCCAGGTAGCCTGGGGGGGAAAAAAAATTATCCTGGCTGTATTGGGAAATTACTTTGTATGATCTACTTTAGGCTTCGGTAGTCATCCTTACTTCAAGACCAGCAGAAACTGCAGGTGGGACCTGCAGGAAAGCAGGTGTGGTTGTGAACAAGTATGGTCCTATTAGACCAGCAAGGAAACCTATTGTTGCCTGCCACAAAAGAGAGGGGTCCTGTCAGGCTGGCACTTCTATGCAGTGAAACCCATGTATGGATACATTTGTAGAAATGTGTCGAGTTGTCTGACCTAAGCAAGTAGCAGGGGACCAGCAGCTGGTGCAGGCACGTACATCTTGCACATCCAAGGAGCAGCTTCGTACACTCCAGTTGAAACAGCTCAACATCCAAGGCAGTAACATCATCTATAACAAGTCTCCTGTACCGTGAAGGCATTAAGAGTTGAAATCAACTCCCTTTTTTCTGTTGACGGATCTTTATGACCCTCTCACTGGAAATACTGAAGTCTGCAGTTAAAACGGAAACGTGTTTAAGAAGTGTACTTGTGTCTGTATTTGCCTTGGCTAGAGGCTGAAGTGAGTACAGTGTGCAAGTGTGATACAGTAAAAGAGGCTTCAAGAAAGAAAAGAGCATGAGATGTGTGTGTTACAGATGTAAATATCACTCGCAGAGCTGCCCTGCAGAATAAATTGAAAGGTTTATAATGGGTTTCTGTCAAGAGGTTGCATAATGGCTATAAAGGCGATACATGGCTTAAATTCCCAGTTCAAGTCTAGAAATGGCAGCAGATGGAAAGGTATTGATTTATATTGGCGACAGTAGAAAAATAAAGGAAATAATTGAGCTACTACAGCTAGTTTCATGTTAAAAAAAAAAAAATGGTGTTCATGTTCCAGTTGCTTGCTGCTACTGGGTGCCGGGGTGACTACAGTAGAGATGCCTGTATTTCAACCACTGATTTGCATCTTTGAGCTTTGAAGGCCAATTAATTTAGTTTTAATAGCTATCAACACTGAATTTAATAGCATTACTCTGTATTCAGCTAGTGCAACTGGAAGCAGAATTTTGTCTTAATAGGAAACAAAACAAACAACTAAAAATCTATATTTTTACCAGATTTTATAGTNCCCCATACTGAGGGAGTTTTTCTTTCTGGTCATTTAAAGTAAAACCTGTTCCTTTGAGCCACTTGTGCAGGATCTGCCCTTCCAGCAGGATTTGCAAGTCACCTGTGCAGGGGCTGCATCTGGACTGAATGGTTTAGGAGAGCTCCCAGTGAGTCTGAGTCTCCCAGTCCTACAAATTGGTTCCCTCCTGTGAAATCAGGAGAGCTGATGGTAGGCTGCTGGGTCTCCCCTTGACACAGTCCAGCAAGACAGCCGAGGCAGGAATCTGAACTGGAAACATGCTGCTGTGTCTTCCAGTTCACCCTGAGCCTGTGTCACAAGCACTGGATAATGTCCGAGCTGCAGAGCTGCATGTGGAGTGACCTCCTGCTCGCTCTGCTCCCATTCTCTCCATTCATTTCTCACCTATCTTTTCTGAGCAGAAATGCTGAAGCAGGCTGGGTTCCAGTTTAGTTGCATCTCCCACAGGGTATTTTGCTGCCCTCTGTTTTCTGGAATTTGGACAGAATTTGTCTTGCTTAAATGCAGCTTCTGCGAGTATAGCTGCCTGGAGAGGTGGACCTGAATTTAAGTCCTGATGTAATTTAGCCTTGGACCAACAAAAGTTTTCTAAAATAGGACTATGACTTTAAATCTGATCCAAAAATTCAAGAGCCAACTAAGGATGCAAATAGTGTTGTGCAAAACTACGTATTTTCATCAGCTTCCTTTGCACGTGTAACCAGTAAGACACTGACTTACCTAGCTGAATTTACACTGCAGGGAGGCAGCTTTCTGGCAGAAGTAGCCACAAGTCCACATTGGCAGAGGGAGGCCTGAAGCACCTTGCTTGTATTCCTTTGGAAAGATCAGGTGTGCCCAGTTCTGGAGGTGCTGCTGGCAGGCACGCAGCTGACACATCCTGCCCTTTTCCACTGGTCCATCTCCCCCCAGTAAGTGACAATGCAAAGCAACAAAGAGCCTGGGTCCCCCCAGAAATCCCAGTTATTCTTCCTAATGGAGCACTAATATTGGCTGCTGCAGGAGCAGATGGGATTTGTAGGAACCCCAAGCTCCATCTGTTCACAATAGACTCAACAAGCCCAAGATCCAGGGCACAGCTGAACACGATGGCTAGCCCGGCATTGTCGGCTGGAGGTGAAAAACAAGTGGGTCACAGCAGCAAGATTAGAAAACAGACAGTAAATGAGGCTTCTTTCTCTAGAAATGGCAGAAAACACTTTTCACCACTGTTGAAATATATCTGTAGTAGAACCAAAAGTCTAGCGAGGACACCTAAATATGACTGGCTATCCTTCCAGCAGCCTTATTTTCCCTTCGACATTGCCCACAGCTGTGGCTGTGCTGAGCAGATCACCCAGCCGACTGCAGCTACAACCTTTTACTTAGTGGGTGGAGCTGGCACAGCAGCATTTGTAACCTCAGAAGCTTCAATAACCCAGTTTCTAAAATCATCGTACTCACCAGCCTGTGCAAAGAACATATAATTAGAGCAGCCTCGACTATTTCTGTTGAAACAGCTCTTGCAGCTTCTTGTGAGTTCTGATAACAGGAATGTTGCTGCTTCTGCACTAATTGTGCTAACAATCTTCCGAGGGCTCAATCCTGCAGTTAGTACGTGCAGTTCCTGCTGAGCACGCTGCTCTTAGCGACTGTCAGCCCTGGCAAGAGCAGGGAGCAGTGCTGGCTGATGTTCTGCAAGTTTTTCTTGCATAAGCAGTAGCAAAGACATTGTCACTTGTTATTGATACACTTCCTCACTTGTAATCTGCTCAGATAAACATGTTTGCTTCCATCAGGCTCTCCATAGCTAACTTCTATCAATGTTCAGAGCTCAGCTGTGACTTTCAGGAGCAGCTTTTCTCTGCTGCAGAAGCATAAGCCCCCTTGGGTAAATGATGAGTTCATCTAAGATAGGATCCCTTTGCTGATTAACTCACTACTTCATATGGGGAGAAGATGCTAAAGCTGCCTTAACTCTCCATTACCTGTGACATGTTTACTGTTCTCCATGATGGGAAAGCTTATGCCTTATTTTGTCTGTCATTCTCAATTACAACCTGACATTTCCACTTCTGAAGCACCAGGGCACAGTTTGCCTCTCCATGGCATAAATTCCTAGAACCGTTCAGCCTCAGATGAGGCCCTATTTGCAAGTGAGCTTGTTTTCTCAGCTGTATCAACTTGCCACTGCAATTTCAAACTATAGAAGACAAAAGCAACTACATATCCCGAAATGCCTGGGATCATCAGAGCTTTCCACACCAAAGGCAAAGTTTCCCTTTTAGAGCCTCAGCTGATGTTGGTGGGGTCAGGCTAATGTATTAGCAAGCAAGGATCATACCTGTGTAACATAGGTTAGGGTGCTGTATCTGAAATACTTTAACACAAATTTATCAGTTGCTGCCTCTGGGGAATTTGCCTGATATGTTGCAATCGTCAGAGTATTTTAACAGAGTTTCAATAGACTTGCGTCAAAATCATTTTACCATCATCTTGACATAGTAATGTAGTCTCCAGTGACTGCAGTGACATTATTTTGCCATCATCTTGATATCATCTATTACAGCATCGTGGTCCCTATGCTCAGGCATTGCTGAGTGCTTTGCCTCATTATATTATTTTCATAAGCTTGGTCTGAAATTAGTGCAAAATTGCTGTGGTTCTCATAGGAAGTTACATGTATAGGGGGAGTTCCCTGAAATCAGGAAAGATATTTCAAGTGTACTGATCAGCTATTTTAGGAACACTCCAGATTTTTAACATTTTTCCTTTAAATGACCAAAATGTTTCATTCCTACAAAACTGCCAAAAAATGTTCACTTAGGAGGTAAATTATGTTTTACTCAGAGTTTGGCAGGAGTACTGAAAACTGTTTCCAAATTATGCTTTGTTCAATTCTCCATCATCAAAAGCAACATAAACTTACTTAATCTTTTTGGGATGTACACTGGAGGAAACATTGCTTATTGCAGCCTGAAATAGCCACAGAATTCTTATGTTTGTGATCCAGTGACTCCTGTGTTTGGGATCCAGTTTATTTTGAGTAAGCTCAGTCCTTGACTGTATCATTTTAAGTCTTGATCACAAACCTATCCCAAATATCTTCACAGGCACAGATAATTTCGGAAATGGATAGCTGTGTTGAATTGTCTTGGATAGGGAAAAGCTTGAGTTCACCTTAGCCTGGCCAGGTTTAGCTAAACCCATCTTAAACTCAGCTATTTTTTGTGGTTAAGACAAACAGCTTCTTCAATGGGATTGTTCGTGCGAGTATGAAGTATGCGTGTAAGGACTTGGAGAATCCAAGAGTGCCAGAGACAGATGTAATGATTCCCACTGACTTTAATGGCTTTAAAATGGCTTCAGTAGCTTTACATCAGGCCCTTGGAGAGCCTCTACTTGTTAATATTTGTAGAAACAGGAGGAAATTTTAAGCTTGGTGCATCAGTCAGTGCACAACGGTAAGCCTCTGGCAATCCTGCAAGTATTGGAGTTTGAAACTTAAGTATGGAAAATGCTGTCTGCGGTATTTCAGCTCTCTGTAAGCAGGAGGAATGCCGAGGTACAACACCGACATAACTGGAGAGCCACTTGACACAGGACCTGATGCCAAAGAGCAGTTCATATTTTGCAGCCTTTCTGTAAATTGCTGTAGGGTCCCTGCCTTCTAACACCCTGCCTTGGTGTTCTCATGTCTCCATTCTAGTGGTCTCTTTCACCTTTTTTAGTTAATCACATTTTCTAAAGAAAACAGCAGTTAAAAATAGGAATCCAATGAAGTCATTTATCCTTTTTTTCATGCCTTCATAGGAGGCCATCAGATTATAAACATGAAGTTGGGAAAAAAATGAATTTGATTATTTTGTAGTCAGGGGGGAGATAGCTGGGGTTTCTTTGTTTGCTATTGATGTTGCCCTTTTCAAAAATACACACGTAGCAGGAGTTTTAAAGTTTCAGCTTTTATAGTATGTTGTCTCGCATTCCAGTACTGATCCTTGCAGTATTGTCTCTTGGTTGCCTGCCCTTTCATTTCTCTTCACTTACAATTCCCTCAAAAGCTGTATAGAAAAAGATGCAAAAGAATAACGCAGGCCATTATTCTAGCCTTTCAGTGGTGATAGACTCCGCTACAGCAGACATTCAAATAATGACTGAGCTATCACTTCTCTCAGAAGCTGTTCTAGCAAAACACCACCACCACCAAAATTCATGGAGTTGGTTAATGTTTAATTGTGGCAAGTTATGGGATGATGTGGAATCACTTTTTGTTCAAAACCAGAATTACTTCATGGTCCTGTTAGCTATATTAAATCTTCATTAGTCCAAAAATGAGACTGAAATCAGGCCATTCATACACTGACATCTGCTGAGCTTGCGGATGAATAAAACTTTGTGCTTTTCCCTACATTCAGTGGGTTGGCAAACAAATAATTATTTTCTGTTTCTATTTTGTTCATACAAAGCCACCAAATCTTGGTGCAAACACATGCACTAGTAAATCTCCCATTGTCTTTACCCAGAGCCACGTCTGGGTCCATCTATGCGCGAGTTGTTAAGTCTGTCCTGAAAAAAAAAAGCTGCCCAGTAACCCTGTTAGTATGCCAACAATCATAAATGTGGTCTGTTGTACGGGGCATGCTGGCAAACTACTTGTGCGAGGGAAAAAGTTACTGACAGAAGCAGCCACTGTCCCCAGGATGAGAAGGCAGGCACGGCCATTAGCAATTCCTTTGTCATAGAAGGAGCAGCTCATCCTCATAACGCAGCCAAGGGAAATCGGAATTACTATCAAGAAAATGGGCGAGTAGCTACTACTATAAGCTGAGTGGAAGGAGAAAGAGAATGGGGAGCAGGTTGCTGGGACTCTCCTCTTCTGTAGGGAGGGAGAGAAGAATTAGATGAAATGAAAATAGGGTCAGTGTCAAAATGAGGATGTTTAATTAAGAGGCAGCAGCAGTGGACTGAGCAGGGGGACAGAAGATCACACGAGATAAAGGAATTGGGAGGGGAAAATAGCAAAGCTTAAAGGTTCTCTTCTAATGCTCTGTTTTTTTGACATGGAGAGACGTTACTTCTGGAAAAGAATCTCTGCAGTACTTCAGGTGGGAGGTCTGGGAGGGTTTCACTGATCCTCAGCAAGGGTGGACCCTGGGGAGAGGGACTTGGCTGTTGGAGGGGAGGAGAAGCTTTGTGCAAGGAACACTTCTTACATGTCAATGGAGGCGAATGAATGATAGTCAATTTTCACAGTGGGGACAGGCTGGTAGAGCATCTCTTTTCCCCAAAGGCAGGGAATGGCTGTGGTGGGCCTGGTGCTCAAGCTGGCGAGACAAGGTGGGTGAGGAACAGCCCAGTGTGAAGGAAAAACGGCTTTTGCTCCGGGACCCTGGGATGAAGCGCAGAGTGTTTAAAATGCTTCTGTCAGGCTCTGCTCACATCTTTTATTTTAAAACAATGAATACAGTTATTCCTAATTTATTGTAGGATTCTCAGAGCTGGCAGATCACCAGCGTTGTTTCTTCTCTCCTTGGATTAACCCAGCCAGCTCTCACTGTATTTCCTGGAGCTGCTGCTGCCAGTGTTGTTGTTTTGAATCCTGCAGCACCAGCGAAGTCAATCAATCATGGCAATCAGTTGCTGGCATTGAGACACAAAATAACATGGAAAAACCCCGCTCTGTAACCCAGCAAAGGGCTGGGTGGCACCATGCAATCGGGAGCAGACACATCCTGCCAGTGGCTGCATCAGCTCCTCGTTCCCTGCTCTGCACGTATGCATGTACATGGGCTGCGGCTTTTCTCTTTTCTGATACAAGTTTGAGAAACTTGGCCTGATATCCTAGAAAAATCTACTAAACCAACAAAGTATTTAGTGCATCCTCTCTATGCCTTAAACCCAGCCCTGGCTAGAGCAGAATGGGGGAAGGCTTTGTGATTGAATAATTAGTTTAACATAGTCTTAATAGGTGTTTTATTAGCATGTATCTAAATATTATTAATTGAATGAAATACACGGTGTAACAGAACACACCTCCTTTACAATTCCAGCCCTGAGAATATACCAGTGCTGGTACAGGAGGGGAATGCCAGAATTCTTGCACACTTTTCATTTACCAGCTGACAAGCCCTGCCTCCTTCTGATCCCTCCCAATTTTTATTGTTATTACAGCAACGTCAGCTCGCACTGTGTAAGTTCAGATACATTCATTTTCTCATTTATTGGCTTCCATGGGCAGAGATAGAGTAAGGTTTGTCTGGGACTTCTGTGAGTGGTAGGAATGTAAATATCTTTGTGACTGAAAAAGCGATCAAGATTCTAGAAGCTATTTTAATGGAAATATTCAACAATGGTATTGTTCAGTGTGTTCTGCACATGGCTAGGTCTTCACTTTGCCTGTGCGTTACCTACAGATCGTGCAGGCACTCC
>VZTO01003706.1:0-10769 GCA_013400615.1 Syrrhaptes paradoxus
GAGCAGAGGCTGAGGTACCGGGGCAGAGGCTGAGGTACCAGGCGGGGGGAGGCCGAGGTACCGGGGGGAGCAGAGGCTGAGGTACCGGGGGGAGGCCGAGGGACGGGGGGAACCCGCCGCGGCCCCTAAAGGCGGGGGCGCGCCAGAGGCCCGGCCCCGGGGGCGGGAGGAGGCGGGCGCGAGGGCCCCTCGGACCTTCCCCTGCCCGTCCCGGGGCTCGGCGCTGAGGAGGCCGCGGACATGGGAGAGGGGGGAACCAGGGGCTGGGGGAAAGGCCAGAAGTCAAGTCTTCAGAAGAAAGTCCTCGGAAGAAAATGCAGGGGAGGCAATTAGGGAGCAAGATTTTTTTTTTTTCTTGTTTCTGGATAAAAACCATCTTTAGTGGAGGAGTTAATTTACTTGAACTCATCATGCAACATCTCTACCTCCAACGGAAACACTGCGCGGAGCCACGTCGCTGCACAGTTGGCAGTTTTGTGGTTTTCTTCTTCAGCAAAAAAAGCAAGCTGGCGTTTTGTAACAAGGGATGGTTTCTCAGAGTATGGTGAGCACACCAGGCTGTGATGAGCGATGTTGTCTTTGCAGGATCCTTGCAGGCTTGTGTGGCACTTGTGCCTCTCTGCTCCCCGAGTGTGGTTGGATCACATCAACAAAACAGCAATGCCCAAAATGTTGTATTCTCAGGGCGCACATTGGTAAATTACATATGAAAAACACCATAATATTGCATGTATATCTTATCCACATAAAAGGGTTTTTTACATTGCTAGAAAATGTGTCTCTGTGGTTATCTACAAACCAGTGAAAAGACAGCGCCTTCATGCTGTTCATTTGCATGCCCCATCTTTTGCCTGGAGGAAATACCTGTTCGTTAGGACATAGTGGCTTTGAAATAGGATACTGCCTGAAATCTTTACTGGAACATTTGACTTCAAAAGAGATGCTGCTGGGTCGGGAAGGAAGCCATGCTAGTGAGTTGATCCTTAAAAATAATGAAATTTGGTAAGAATTTCCTATAATATAACCTAACAACAAGGTTAAGGATAAATGTCATCAGCTCTACTCTCACCATATTTTTTCTATCCTGCAGCCCTACAAAAAGGTCATTTGGTGGAATTATGGCATCAAAGACAAAATAAATTAAGTTTTCCCAGTCCTCTGCTTTACTGTTATTACTGAAATCAGCGGCATGCTATAGTTGAACCATTTTAGCCTTACTAGCTGAAATATCTTTAACTTCTACTAAGTATGTAACAGCTAAATCAAAGTTTCTGATTTTTTTAAAATATATCTTTCATCTGTACGAGCGTACTCATCTAAGCACGCCCCAAAATGAAATGAAACGTAGCGTTCACGTTCCTACCAGCCACTGAGCTAACGGCTATTGAGGTGTGCGTGGAGAAAGTGTCTCCGGCGGTGTCATAGTGTTGGCTTCTCTCATCTCTCCACACTCATTACAGCGCTGTTTGCTCGTACAGACTCTGTGATCAAAGAACGCTTGCTCACATCTCTTGGTCCTTTCAGAGGCCTGGTTAATTATCTGTATCTATTCATAGTCTAAACNCTTCACGAAACGGAGTTGGCATCTAGAGAGTTTGCTGCTTGTCCAGACACAACTCCGCTTTGTCACACCCAATTAATGCCTTCGTTCTGAATCACATTGATAGGCTTGTGCTCACAGGCAGAACTTCGTGCAGGTCTTGTGCTTCAAATATTTCAAAAATTAATATCCATGAGTAATTTTGCATAAGTGAGTAGTGCCATTCAGTTAATGACGGAGGCCTTGCTTCCCTAGGCAAGAGTAGGAAATGTTTTCAAATAAATACATACACCAATTACCAAAAAACTCTGCTATAAACTGACAACTGTTCGTAAGACCTTGTTGCCAATTAACTGCATTTGTCCCCAGGATAATACAGGCCTTTTTTCTTTAATTCTGAAAACTACATGGCTATAATTTGGAAGTAAACAAGCATGAAATCAGCATGGCTGCAGCCTATCATCCTCAGACTTCACCTTTCCATTGGCCAACAGCTAACAGAACCTCCTAAAATTCAGAATATTCCCCAGCATGTCTGCTTTAAGGAAACTGATTTAGGGGCTTAATCTCCAAAGGTTTTGTGATTCATCGGATTTTATAGACAAGGAGCCCATGTGCACTGCTGTAACTCCACTGACGTTAGGCATCTATCATCAACTGCCACCTGCATTCTACTTAAGTAATTATAGCTCCCGTTATTGAATTCCTCCAATCTTTAAATGTATTTCTTTTCTCAACAACTTAATGAGGTCAGGAAGAACTGTCACAGTTAAAAAAGTGAACAAAAAGGGTGTTCTGCTCTGGCCTTGCAGAAAGACTGTGAGAGAGAAACTGAGCACATCTCTTGTCAATACTCTGCCGCACCTGACCCACTGCGTCATGCTTCTTTCCATTTGCAGTTTGTTTGCTAATAAAAATTAATACAGAATGCTCCCACTTGAAGCCATCTCAGCTGTCAAAATACAGTACTAAATGAGCTGCTGTTTAAAATAATTTTATAGACAAGTAGGTGGGCCTTGAGTGCTTTCAAAATAGTGCTGAAGACCGTATTTTACAGCGTTCTTAAAGATGAGCTGTCACAACATGTTGGTGTGCAGGTTAGGGGAGAATTAGTTTTGGATCTTTGTATTTTCTTACACAAGGCTGTGCTGCTCTTATTATCTGCACCACAGGTTCCACCAACTGCTTTACGAATTCATCTGCAGTTGAGTTTTATCCTTCAGAGCATCACACTTTATCTAGGGTCTTCATTTATATTCATCAGTGAAGATGAAAATAAAATTTTGCTTTAATTCAAAGGCGATTTCAGTGTATGATTAACATTCCACATACAATTACTCTCATCAAAGTCAAGCATACACATAAATTGTTGCAGGGCTGGGGCCAAAACATTTCTAAGTATCCACTTATCCAATTCAACATTTTGTATAAGGAATTCTTCTTATCTATTATTTACGCAAGGGCCTGAACTAGGCAAATCTTGATGCAGCTAAGTCTCTCTATAATTACTCATTTTCTTACTTTTCATCTGATACCTACTCTATACAGCATTCTCTAATTCTGCCAGCCGCTGGGTATGAACACAGTTCACTAACTGTAACACATTTATACTCTTCTGCGCCAGTGCTTATAGCAGCAGCAGGAGTATCCAGCAAACAACCTCAAAAACTAAGTTTTCAGGAAAATGTGTAACAACTCCAGCAGGTAACAGCATTGACTGTATAACTTGTAAAACAAACCATTTAAAAATAATACTAAATCATAAAAAGCTATATTAAATTATACCTTATTGCAATATCTGCAGGAAAAATACTAATTTTTCCGTTAAAATACAACTGTTGTTTTTTCAACAAGTTGAAAAAAATTCAACTACAGCAAACAAAGTTCAACTAGTCCACTTAAGACAGAGTGGAATCACCAAAACTTTAATACTATGTTTTTGGCATGCAATATATACATAATTAAACAGTTAAAAAACATATACAAGTGTAGTATGGATAATGTAAATGCAGTCTGGCTGTGGATTGTATCTATCAGTATATTCACAGTACCGGTCATAACATTCGCTAGCAAGAAAAACAGTAATTGATTTTTATTAATAGCGCTAATCAGGCAAACGCGCGACAGCTTGCCTTCCCTTCCCGGAGGCACGGCCTCCGTTCCACGCTGCGTACTGGTACCAGGGGGCTTCACAACGTCCCAACAGCAGGGCACGCTGGAGCCCCTCACAAGGAGCTTTGTAAACACCAGCGCGAGATCCGTGGCTACAAACCAGACAAAAAGGGTCAGGCAGTGGGCAACCACCCAGACACAGTAGGACAGGTTGGCCATCCGGCGGGACACGGGGTCCGCGTATAGTTGTGACAAGTGAAGGAAGAGGAAGAGCGCAAGAACTGTGAGCAGTGAGAAACGTATTGCTTCAATCCAGCCTTGGACTGAGCTTCTGCACTTCAGCAAACAGAGTCCCACCTGGACGCTCGCCATATATACGGCCAGATACCCAAAAAGAGAGAGCAGCCCCTCCCTGTTGGCATTTACAAAGCCAGCCCTGGTATCTCTGCCGTTGCTCCCGTGCAGGATAAATGTCTTCAGAGAGGTAGTGTTAAGAGCAAGCTGATAAAGCACAGCGAGATTTATAGCAACAATCCAAGATTTATTTTTCGGAAATATGGCTAAAAGTAGAGATGCTGCAAGCCTCACGAACGCTAAGGTAAAGAAAAAATTCCAGTGCACTCCGTACTCTGAAGTATGTTCATGATACTCGATAGATTTAACGCTCAGCAGTCGCCCAATGCCAAGAAAAATCAACGGCCAAACGGAAAAGAACTGCCTGGCCAGATTGGAAAATCTTGGTTGTGTCACATCAGACTTTTGTCTGACTTCAGGACAAACGAGAGCGTTACCAAAAATAAAAGCTCCAACTCCAAAATCCATCACTCCCGTTCCATAGGTCTCGGTTTTGGCGTATCGCCTTGGATACTGCGGGAAATCCACTGCTAAAATGCTGATCGATGTCAACACATTGATATAAACACGAAACACAGTTATTGCTGGAATGTATTCTGGATCCAAGTACGTCTTCTGGAAATCTTTTACAATTTGCCTAAAAGGCACTCTGGTCTCATGTCTTTGGCTGTATATTTTAGAAAATATTCCAGCACAGAAGGCTGCGATGATAGTTGGCATGAAAAAGATTATTGGAGATAAGACCGTGCAGGCGAAGATGAGAGGAGACACCAGCACAAGGAAGTCCAGCAGCAGGCTGTATTTCCTTGAACTTAAAGGTTTCCCGTAGTGGAGATGATATAAAATCAAGAGGAGCCCTCTGCAAAGCAGGCAGAGCGGAGCGAGAGACAAGCCCAGTGAGATTTCCACCAAACTCGTTCCATTTAAGTTGCTGATAAAAGCTTCTTTCAGGTGTTTTTGCGACATTCTTCCTCTGACACCACAAACGTGAACTTGAGTTACTTTTGTAAAACAGGGCTCTCGGAACTTCCTCAAAAAGGAGTCTCACGTAGCGGGTCATTAAAACACACGTTGACGGCAGCAGCCGCGTGGTTTGCGGTTATTTCTCAACGTCAAGAACCCAGAGCAGCCCCGGTGCTGCCGGCGCTCGGCCGCGGCCGGTGAAGCTGAGCAGAGGCACCCACGCTTGCAAGACCTGACCGAGCTCTGGCCTTACAAATCTTTTCCAAGAAGATGATTAACATATTCTTGCCGAAGATCTCCAAATACTCTGTTGAATATCCACATTGTGACCAACCTTACTGCATGTCCTGCTCTGAAGAACAGTCCCATTCCCGACAGCAGAAATGAATCCGGTACAAACAAACGGGACCCTGACGAAGTTTCTGGTTCCTGCTCAGCAGCGTGCAATAAAACCAGCCGCTAAAATCCCCACTTGCACCCCAAATGCATTTTAAACAAAGTTCCCGGCCCCCAGCGATCCCACCCGGCCAGACACCTCTGCTGGGACCTGCTCCAAGAGAAAACAAATTCCAAAAGCATCCACAAGAAAATCTCAATTCCCGGGTTTCTGTTCAACTCGCAGGGCGGGCACCAACAAACCCTTCGCTCGCTAACCCCCCTCGCCCGCCCGACCCCGTGCAGCGGCGGAGACCTCCCCGGGGCTGGGGACAGACACCGGGAAACGGGTACCGGGGGGCACGAACCCGCGTGTCACCGCCGCCGTCCCTGCAGAGGCCGAGCTGCCGGCGGGGCGACAAAACAAGCTCCGCAGGACCCCGCTGCACGTTAATCGCTTGCGTTCAGCCCCGCAGACCCCTCCCCGGCTCCGCTCCGCGCCGCGCACCGGCTGTACCGAGACCCCCCCCGGTTCCGCTCCGCGCCGCGCACCGGCTGTACCGAGACCCCCCCGGCTCCGCTCCGCGCCGCGCACCGGCTGTACCGGGACCGGCCCCGCCCGCAGGGAAGCGCCGCCCGCGCTCCCCGCCCGCACTTTCGCCAGCGGGACGCAGCCGCTGTTCCGCAGCCGCAGATTCGCCACCGGCTCTGAGCTCCGCGGGGTCCGGTGCCCGGTTCGGTGGGTTTTCCGCGGCTGGGCTCCGGGAGCGCGGGGTGGGGGGACAGGGTGCTGACACCTTCCCCCCGGGCAGTGTAAGGACACCCCGGTACGGGCGCTGTGACCGTGGGGCGGTGGTAAACGGGGTGCTGCCCTTTGTGCCGCGCTCGCGGGAACAGTATTGGGGGGGGTTAATATATGGGCACTCAAAGGGGGCACCGGGGGGGTCTCATCCTGCCCACACTGCAGGATCAGGGCACCCTGACCCCATTGCAGGATCAAGCCCCCACGTCCCCCGGTGCAGGGCCGGGGACCCCCACCCCGGTGCAGGATCAAGCCCCCACGTCCCCCGGTTCAGGACCAGGGACCCCCACCCCAGTGCAGGATCAAGCCCCCATGTCCCCCGGCGCAGGGCCAGGGACCCCCACCCCAGTGCAGGATCAAGCCCCCATGTCCCCCAGTGCAGGGCCAGGGACCCCCACCCCAGTGCAGGATCAAGCCCCCATGTCCCCCAGTGCAGGGCCAGGGACCCCCACCCCAGTGCAGGATCAAGCCCCCATGTCCCCCAGTGCAGGACCGGGGACCCCCACCCCAGTGCAGGATCAAGCCCTCATGACCCCCGGTTCAGGACCAGGGACCCCCACCTTGGCGCAGGATCAGGCCCCAGGCTGCTGGTCCCCCTCTGGCCCCCTCGTGGCTAGGGGGGGGAACATCAGCACCCCCCGGGCAGGATTGGGCCAGCCCTCCCTGGGGGAGACCCTCCTCTGCATTTTGGGGCTGGGGGAAATCACCGTGGGGCAAAGGGAACGGGGAGAAACACCCCTCATACCCCTCCCATAGCCCCCCCACCTGCTCCTGGGGGCATTTCTGTGCCCCTCACCCTAGCGCCAGGGCTGCTGGGGGGGGGACACCCTTGTTCCCCATCCCAACCGGGCGTATGCAGTGCCGTGTGCCCCGAGCTGGGTGTAAAAATGCTTCTCCCCCTCCCCAGCATCCCTGGCTGCACCCCACCCTGGTCCAGCAGCCACCCCCCATCCAGGGGTGGGGGTCAGCCCCCTGGGTGGGGGCACAGGGCTTTTGCTGGGGGGCTGCGGGAGGTTTTGGTGGGTGCTGATCCTGGGGGGGGGGTCACAAACAGGAGGCAAGAAAAAGCACACGGGAAGGACTTTAATATCCCGCTCCATCGCGGCTCCGTGCGTCCCTGTCCACGGGGCAGCCCTGGCCGTGTCCCGGTGGTGGAGGGTGTCGTGCCACCAACCCCGATGGTGCAACCGCGAGGGCACCCAAGGGTGCGCGGGGCGGCAGCGGGGGGACTCAGAGGCGGGCGGCCGGCTGGTCGTAGACGTGGTGGGTGTTGTACCGTCGCACTGCCACCGGCTCCGGCTTGCTGAAGGTGCTGCTGCCGATGTGGGTGTCCGAGCTGGGGAGGGACCAGGGTGGGGGCCACAGGGTGCTGGTGTCACCCTCTGACACCGGTCCTGTGTGCCCAGCACCCATCGTGGCACCCTCCGTGGTGGTGCGGTGGGACACGGGGGTGGCACTCACCCCCCGAAGAAGAGCAGGGCCACCAGGCTGGCCAGCAGCATGGCGAAGAGGATGGAGAGGATGGAGGTGAGGGCGATCATGCCGGCGCTGCGCCCGCTGCCCGTCGTGGAGATGCTGCCGAGTGGCCAGGCTGGGGAGAGAGGGGGAAGGAAGGGAGCGGGACGTGCACCCCAGGTACGGTGTGTTTGTGGGCAATCGTGGTGTGCAGTTGCACCGTGGAAATGCAGCGTGCAAATGCAACGTGCAATCCCAGTGTGCAAGCACTACGTGCAATCCAAGTGTGCAAACACAATGTGCAATCCCAACGTGAGAACACAGCATGCAATCCCAGCGTGCAAACACAACGTGCAATCCAAGTGTGCAAACACAATGTGCAATCCCAGCGTGAGAACAGAGCATGCAATCCCAGTGTGCAAACGCAATGTGCAATCCCAGCGTGCAAACACCATGTGCAATCCAAGTGTGCAAACGCAACGTGCAATCCCAGCGTGCAAACCCAACGTGCAATCCCAGTGTGCAAACCCAACGTGCAATCCCAGCATGCAAACCCAACGTGCAATCCCATCATGCAAACACTACGTGCAATCCAAGTGTGCAAACACAATGTGCAATCCCAGCGTGAGAACAGAGCATGCAATCCCAGTGTGCAAACGCAATGTGCAATCCCAGCGTGCAAACACCATGTGCAATCCAAGTGTGCAAACGCAACGTGCAATCCCAGCGTGCAAACCCAACGTGCAATCCCAGTGTGCAAACCCAACGTGCAATCCCAGCATGCAAACCCAACGTGCAATCCCATCATGCAAACACTACGTGCAATCCAAGTGTGCAAACACAATGTGCAATCCCAGCGTGAGAACACAGCATGCAATCCCAGCGTGCAAACGCAATGTGCAATCCCAGAGTGCAAACACAATGTGCAATCCCAGCATGCAAACCCAACGTGCAATCCCAGCGTGCAAACCCAACGTGCAATCCCAGCGTGCAAACGCCGTGCACAATTGCAGCACACAAACACAACACACCATCACACCCCCCCACCACCGCACCCCAGCAGCCCCCGCAGCTGCGCCCTGCCTCAGTTTCCCCATCTATTCACAGGACCACTGCACCCGCTGCTCGGCACACAGCCCCCCCGGGACCACCCCATGCCCCCCAGCACCCCGGGCAGGCTGAGCCCCCCGGCAGCGGTACCTGTCTGCAGGGTGATGGGCTCCGACCACGCTGTCTCGCCCACCGGCTCGGTGTCCCTCAGGGCGAGGAACTTCACCCTGGGGTGGGCAGGGAGGTTGGCCGGGCTCCCCCGAGCTGGGGGGCTGCCGGCAGGTCCTGGGGGGCACGTCTCCGTGCACAGACTCACCGGTAGGGCCCGGGGCCGGGCAGGGGGCCGTTGCAGGTGGGTCTGCTCTTGTCCCCGGCGCAGCTGGTCTCGGCGCCCACGCGCAGCACCGTGATGTCCCCGGGGGGCTTGGGGCAGGGGTAGCCCAGGAGGGTGGTGTTGAGGGTCAGGTAGGCGGGGGCGGTGGCGGGGAAGTTCTGGAAGGTCCTTTCGGGGGTCCCCGGCCCCACGCTGTTGTTGAACTTGGGGACGGCTGCAGGGATGGGGACGGGGGATGAGGGGGGACCCCAGGGAGATGCTCCCCCCGGGGGTCTTGCCGTACCCCACCTACCCTCGGGGACGGCCACCACCAGCCAGATGACGGCGTCGCTGTGCTCCTCGCCGAAGACGCAGCGGGGCTGCTCCAGCACGAAGGTGGAGGCGGTGGTCCGGCCCCCCAGCGTGGGGCTGGCCAGTGTCGGGGTGTAGGTGTCCGGGGTGTAGGTGGCCGGGCGCTCGTCTGCGGTGAGAAGCCAACGGGGGATTCCGGTGGAGGGTGCGGACCCCCCACTGCAGCCCCCAACCAGTGGCTCCATCCGGCTGTGGTGGTGCCGGGGTGGGGGGACATGGGGACAGGGGGGAGCTGACCCTGGTGACAGTGGTTGCATGGCCCCTGCTCCCTTCCCACCCCCTCTTTTGGGCTGTTCTGTGAAACAAGGGAGCAAAGACCCCCCCTGCCACCACTCGGGGAGGGGGGGACATCCCTACAAGACCCCCAGAGGACCCCGTGCTGTGCCGGCAGACCCAGGAAGGTGACACCAGGGGTGGTACCCAGAACAGGGGGGACATCAGCTGCCCTGCACCCCCAGGCTCCAGGGGAGATCCCAGTGCACGGGACCCCCCCACCAAAGCAGGGGACAGTGGGGACCCCCAGCCCAGCCCGATGGTGTTGGGGACTCACCCAGGCCGTGGGCTGTCACCAGGAGCAGGAGGAGCAGCGGGAGCATCGTGCGGGTGCCGGGGTGCCCAGGGCAGGAGTGTGGGCGGCCGGCCGGGCTCCACGTCCCCACGTCCCCACGGACCCGCCCGCGGCCACCAACCGCCCACATTCCTGCGCCGGGCGGCCCTGCGGCAAACAGGTCTGGCCCGTTTCCCCGGGGATCCCCCGGAGCCTTCGCTACGGCTGAGCACCCTGAGAACTGCCAAGCTCGTCGCATGGGTGGGCACAGCCCCCACCCAGGCGTGGGGCAGGGAGTGCTACCCCCGGGCGTGCCCACCGCGGGGCTCCCCACAGACCCCCCGCCACCGGCGCTGGAATGGGTCCCCCCAGGTGCCACCAAGCTGAGGTCCCGGGTGGGTTTGGGGGAGGGTGGTGCCCCCACACTCTTTTCAGCCCCAGCCTTGTATGGCCGACAGTGGGGGCTGATGGCAGGGGCATCGTCCCACGGGTGGGAATCATCCCACGGGTGGGCATCATCCCATGGGTGGGTATTGTCCCATGGGTGGGCATCGTCCCATGGGTGGGTATTGTCCCGTGGGTGGGCATCATCCCACGGGTGGGCATCGTCCCATGGGTGGGCATCGTCCCACGGGTGGGCATCGTCCCATGGGTGGGCATCGTCCCATGGGTGGGCATTGTCCTGTGGGTGGGCATTGTCCCACGGGTGGGCATCATCCTGCAGCCAGAGAAGGAGGAGGCGGTTGCGGATGCCAAGCGAGACTTTACTGGGCAGGACTGGGGCCAGGCGGCCGGGGGGGTAAGCAGCCCAGCCCGGGGGGGCTGCACCTGCAGCCGGGGGGCCGGGGCAGGGCCGGGGAGATGTGGTGGGTCCTGTAGGACCTGC
>VZTO01003707.1:8684-27940 GCA_013400615.1 Syrrhaptes paradoxus
CCCAAGCTTTTCACACTTAACACTGTGTGATTAACATTAAATTGGCAGCAGACATGAACTATATACATACCATTCCACTACCCACAATTATACAAGGACAATCAAAATACTCAAAGGCCACCCTCACAAAGAGGGCAACGTCCCATTATATGGCCTCATTGTTTCATATTGACATGAATCATGTGGACATATTTCACAGGGTCCATGTGAGAGCCTGAAAGCAGAGCAGAAGTTGCAGACAAGTGTTTAATGTTGAATTTTGTGAGGGGCAAGCTATAACACCTTTAACAGTTTATGCAGATTAGACCATGTAAAATCAGAGGACACTGCAGTTAATAGAAAATAGGTGAAGTTAACAAAGTGCAGAGAAATGAGCTAGACCAACAGATTCAGAAATGAAATATAATACTTTTTTCCAAGACGTATGCTTGAACAAAATAAATGCCCAAAGCTAAACATAAACTGTTGCTACCTGTCAAATGTAGTGGGAAAGAAGAATCTGCATATAGTGGTACACTCAGATTTTTAACTTTTGATCTAAGGCAGACAAAGAGTAATGAAGGCAAATTCAAAGAGTACTTCAAGATAATGATGCGCTCAGTCTCCATGACAGATTGTTCTTCTGTATAACGTGAGTTACATGTTGTTTGAAAGAAAACATACATTTCCAGTAGACAAACGAAAAAACAGCCAGCAGGCCAAATAAAGTGATAAACAAAAAAGAAAGTTTTACACTTCCCATTAGAAACTGTAGATACTTAGTCTTGACAAATGCCTAATAAGAACTGACAGTGATGAAGAAGTAAAACCCTCAAAAGGTGACAACAGAATTTAAACTGCTGCTGTGAGAACAAGGGGAGACCAGGAGAGCTCTCAGGCTTAAATTCTAAGGTAAAGTGTAAAGAGTGAATGTATCATTTTACAGAAAAGATTTGATATGGACATCTCAGAAAGATACTAAAAGTCAGATTGTACTCACTTAACTAAAAACAGGATAACAGTATGGAATATTGGAAGTTCTGTTCCAAAAGTGATTACATAAAAATTGCGTCTTCCTACTCAACAGATTTGTTTGCTGTATTTATTCAGAGTCAGACCTATTTAACTCAAAGACTGCCTTTACAACTTTTTATTCTTGTCCTGTCTCTTGACAGAGCCCACACAATTCAGTCAGGGCGTCAGTCTAGATGTCATTCATTCTTGTGCAGCAGATAAATTACTTCGCAAGTTTCAAAAAACTGTACTTAGAGCAACCAGAACATGGATTCAGTGCAAATATTATGGTAATAAATTTTACAGCCTGAATTTTGAGGCAGACTTAGAAAAGATCTTTGTGGGTCCTGCTGGTGTGTTAAATACTGACTTCCCCAAATGTCATGGGGTTTTTACCGCTGTCTTCAGTCAAACCTAAACATAAGCAGGCATAAACTATTTCCCTATATCTTTCTGTCATTTGTTGGCTTGAATGAATTGGAAGATGGCAAAAAAAATTATTTGGATGGCAGTGTAGCTCTTAAAGGGCTTTCTCCAGATTTTCAAACATCCTTCACTATTTGTAATAGTATACAAACATATATATTTACAGAAAAAAATTGCAATAGACATCTCAGCATAGATTATATCAGTTGCTATTCCCTTATCCACCAGTGCTGTGGCCTCATTGTAGAAGGCCACCAAATTTGTCAGGCACGATTTGCCCTTGTTGAAACTGTGTTGGTTGTGGTTAACAACCTCCTTGTTTTCCATGAGCCTTAGCATAGTTTCCAGGAGGATTTGCTCTATGATCTTGCCAGGCACAGAGGTAAGACAGACTGGTCTGTAGTTTCCCAGGCACCACACTTACAGCCCCTCCAGAAGTCCAAGTCAGCACTTCTTTACATCCCTAATGGGCCAGACACTGTTTTATGCTCCAGCTGGAGATCAGCGCCAAATGAAAACGTCTGGACCTTCTTCCTACGAGAAAGGCTGTAGCTGCAAAACTTAGCGCTGACTCCTGCCTTTCTTGGTGCCGCACGTGCAGCCACTCTGGTACTTGCGCTCTGTGCCTCTTCTCGGGGCACAGTTTTTCACTCCAGCCGGAGGCCAGGGCCAAAACTGGAAACAACGGGTGGTTGCTTCTAAGCAAAGGTGCTGGAATCAAAAACCAGTACTGATTCTTGCCTTCCCTTTCTGAGCTATTTAAAACCATTCTGGAACTCGGGCTCTGCTTTACTTTCTCTCATGAATAATCTGGATACAGCTTTTTGACTTCAGGCGGAGCCCAGCACCAAAATTGGAAACATCCAGAGATTGTGCCAATGTGAAAAATGTTAGCAGCAAAAGTCAGTGCTGATTCTTACCTTCCATTGGCAACGCTTTCACAGGTCCACCAACACGACATTCCACGATTTCCTACCTACCTCCCTAATAGTTCAGATGTTTTTTTCCCCACTTTTGCCAGAGCGCAGCTCCAAAACTGAAAATGTCCAGTGATAGCTCCCATGCGAAAGGTGCTACCAACAAAAGATAGTACACCCTCTCACTTTCCCTTGGCAGCACTTTCATAGCCACACCAACGCTGGATCTCTGCACTTGCCTAGTCACCTAGTAATACGAACATTGTTTTTCACTCTTGACAGAGTCCATTTACGAAGTTGAAAACGTCCAGCAATTACTCCAACATGGAAAATGCTATCAACAAAAGCTATCAGTAGTTCTGACTTTCCCTTAGCACTGCATTCACAGGCATACCAACAGTGGTGGTCTACACTTCCCTACCTAAGGGTTTAGTCATGTTTTTTCACTCTTGACAGAGCCCAACTCTAAAATAAAAAAGAAATTGCATACTTGGAAAAAGTGCTAACAGCAAAAACTCTTGCTGGTTCTCACCTTCCAATGGCACTACACTTACAGCCACTCTGGCGCTACTGCTCTGCACGTATGTCGTGAGTTAAGTAGAAGAGAGTTAATTTTTTTTCCTTCTCTTCATAAATAGCTAGCAAGAAGCTATGTTTTGGATTCCTGCTCAGGAGAAGCTGATAAAGACCCGATATTTTATTCTGCTGCCAAGGTCAGCAGACAAGCAAACAGACACAGTCCAGCTGCTAGCCTGGGATTTGCTCTTAGGTTCAGACTGAAACCAGACTGACCAATTTAATATTCCATCCCATGCACGTCATACCCAGTATATAGGTGAGGGCCCTTCTGGGAGATCGCCCTCTTTTACTCCCCTTGGGCTCCGGATCATCTCACTTTGGGTGCCTGCATTCGTTCTCCCAAGGCTTTTCCCTCCCCCCCCGACAGACGCCAGAGCCCGGGACACTCGTTATCTCCATTCCGTGAGTTTCGGGATCCTCCCTCTCCGGGGGGATCATTAGCTGTTTTTTTTCCCCTGCTTCAGTCAGCTCTCGGCCTGGGACGCTTGGGCTGTTATCTCTGTTCTGTGAGTGCCTCTGGGAGCGGTGCACTCTCCCCCCCTCCTCCCCCCACTGTTTGGGGGAATTGTGAGTGCGGTTTCTGGGGATNTTTCCAATGTTATTGTAGTTTAGTTATTAAATTGTCCTTATCTCAACCCACAAGTCCTCTTTGCCATTTACCTCTTTAATTCTCTCCCCTATTAATGGGTGGGGGCTGGGACTGTGTGAGCGGATGTGTGTGGTTTGGCCCCCAGACAAGGGCCAACCCACCACAACATATTTACACCATAGGAAAGGTCATGAAAGCAATAGAAAGCTAGTGCCTTTGCCTTGAAAGCAATCGCTGGATGCTTCCAGTATTGATGCTGGGCTCTAGCTGCAGTGAAAAACACTGTGCAGTCCATTCAGAAGGTAAAGAAGCGCACAGCGCAAGTCCCTGGGGGGCTGTAAGTGCGGAACCAAGGGAAGGCAAGACTTTACTAGTCTCCTAAGAAAAATCACAGTGAAAAAGCGCCTGACAGAGACAAGGTTTCTGTTGGCAAGTGGCACTTGTTTCTTCATGCCTTGCTCATCTCCTCTGCCTTGCTTTCCTCCAGTGTCAGATTTCTTTTCAAGATCTTCCCATTTCCCTGATTTTCTGATTTTTCTCTCCTTTTATTTTACTCAGACTCTCTATTTCCCTTTTCCCTTCTGGGAGGGAGCTACAGATTCTATGGGCAACTTAGGCAGCGCTTTCATGTACTTTCAGCTCTAGCTCCATTTGCGGTTAAGAGGCGTTAAAACCAGAACCCAGGAATGTCTTTGTCCTTTTGACTCTTCCAAAAAACTAAGCAAGCCCAGCACAACCAGTTAACTGAGCCCAAAGGCATAGAGAGCAGTCCCAGTGGCACTGGTATGTGAAAAGAACAAGCCCTAGGAAGAAGATGTTTCCTTCCCCAGGTGGAGCTCTCAGGGAAGTTCCATTAGGCAATGTTCTGTTATATTGTTGGGGCAGGGAGTGGGGATAATGGGGAGCATTTGTGTTGCTGCCTGTTTTCTACAGCAGGAGTATGGCACCTGTGTGATTCAGCACACTCTCTCAACTGGTTTAGGCAGCTTTGTAGTACCTGAGTATGTGCTTCTAAGCAGAAAAGATATTCTGTGCCAGAAATGGCTGTCTGTAACTAGCTGAAAAGACTCCTGAAGATGAGTCTGCAAAATATTTCAAGATCCTGCTAGTTGAGAAGCACTACAAATATTAACTATTTTCCCCACAGTAATTTTCCCCACCTCTGGCCTCCATATCATAGCCTATGGAAGTACCCAGAGAAATGTTGCACAAAGAAAAGGTGCCTGAAAGTCTTTTTTTTTTTTTAATTTTTTGTATGCCCTGTCCCAAAACAGAAAAAAATGATGGGGAGAAAAAGCAGGTCACACAGAATGAGGGTGTCTCAGTTGGCAGATATAGTTGCTTTCATCCAGGAGACATAATTGCAAACCTTAGTTTAAACTCCAGGAAGGCCTTGCTCTGTGCATCCATAACCCCAGGAAACAATGCCCTGGAGCTGCCCGTTGCAGACTACTGGACCACCAGAATCCCCCGGTTCACATAAAGAATATGGATATTCAGCAATTGGTATTAGGGTTAGAAATCGCTGATATTCAAGGGAGCCCTGTTGGGTTTTTCTACACGGAAGCTCTAAAAAGGTTACGTCTGACTACCACTCTGCACCTGTTGCTACTGTGCATTACTTTAGCTCCAAGGGCACCACAGCTAAGGATGTATATGCTGCCTACTTTTGACAGAGGCAGTCCTAGGCAGAAGTTTAGGATATGTGTCTCTTGAACATTATTCTGACAAATATTTCCATAGAACTAGGCATGCGCAAAATGCAGAGCAATCATCAGGTGTGTTCATGGCACACTGGCTCTTTCATTTTCTGTGAGTCCAAAACTAACATCTGCATCCTAAGCTCTGAGGTCACCGTGATTACTGCTGACTCTCTGGTGCAGCGCTCCTCCTCCTACTAGCAGGAGAAAGGCAGGAGAAAAACATATAGGAAAGAAGAGGCAGATGTTTTACCTGGCAGGAGTCTTTCCCTCCCTCCAAGAATCCCACACATTTCATGTTGTTGGTAATTTTCCCTGGGTAGGCACGGGCACACTCGCTTGAGGTGAGTACAGGAGCCTTTAGGCACTCCAAAGTGTCTGGATACAGAACTACAAGAAAATAGAGAGAGATGGTTGATGCCATCACTGAGTTCCTTTCAGAGCCCAAAGAAGATCTTTCTTAGCAGAAAAGTAGTCACTGAACATCCTGTTTTAAGCAGTCATCACTTTTCCTCTGAACAGTAATCACAGCATGGATTTCTTTTGTTTTAGATGGACGATATCTACCCATGGGTCCCTTGTCCTACATGTCATCCACGCTAGTTTTTCTGGTACTTAGAAAGTCATCAATTGGCAAGTGTGGAGCTAAGAGCTACTCACGTAGTACATATGCTGAAGAAACCCGGGCCTCAGGAAAACTGTCCTCTCCTCTGGTGCAGGGTTAGTTGTCATGAGTGGATTAGACACCAGTCTCCGTCCACACCTCTGAACGCTGGTGTAAGAGAATGGAGCTCTCTTGTAGTAGTTTTTAGATCAATAATAGTGGATTTTGATTTTGTTCTCAGAGAATTGATAACTGACATTAGCTAAGTTGCTAGTGCTTGGCACTTGCACAGCTGATAGCACCAGGCCACAAAATTTATAGCACTGTGAACGTGCTGATGAAAAAAACACATGGATGACTTAAGTGATTCCATGTTCGTAACACAGAGCAAAGAGGACAGGCCTTATACAGGCTTGCCTTTAAAGCAGTTAAATGCTTACTTTCCTTCACAGACTGATCACTCAAAAAGGCCTGTCCCACAGCACTTATCTGCGCTTTATGCTCTACTGTTTAGAGTTAATTGTGAGGTCTTAGAGTGTCTCCCAGGCCCTCATGATGCTGTGCATTCCCACAGAGTACTCACTGCCATTGCTGAGTGTGTTGCCCCAGCCAGAGATGAGGCATGTGGCACAGCTGCTGGGCAGAAGGAACTGTTTGGACAGCTTTGTTGAGCTGGGCTGGTGTGGCAAGCTTGATGAGCATAATGTCATTGTTCAGTGTTGAGGCGCTGTAGCCAGGGTGGCGGATGATTTTAGCTGCACTAATCAACTGCTGCGACGATTCTGTGAGTGCCAGGTTATGTTTCCTGAGCTGCACTTGGATATGACTGAAAAAGAGAAGGAGTAGCATATACTTCACTGCTACCAACAGGTTATGAAGAACCTCCCTGTCACCGCATGCACTGGCTTCAACATCACTATTGTAAGTGGTTCTTTTAATGCAGACTATCTTTCATATCTTACAATACGTCCTGGGGATCCACACTGAGTTCTTACTCCCTCCCAGTACAGGTGGTGAGATACTGCAGGTTTTTTTGTTCAGATGGGATAAGCTGAATGTTTTATAAAAACATTCTGAAAAAAACCAGCCACTGCCACCCTTACCTCATTCCTCTTCCTGTTCTCCAATGACTAAATGTTAGCAAGATTAATGGAATTTATAAGAAAGCGCAGCCCTTGACTTCTTGCTAATTATCACAATGTAATTTCAGAAAGTGCCCTGTGTTCATAGAAGCATTTGCAGGAGTGGAAGACCCCTTATGACGCCTCAGCCCAGCTTCCTGAATGAGCCATCCATTCCTTGGTTGTCTCCTGTCTGGACAGAGTCACTTGTATGTTTGGATCCCACAGCTCAGAACTCCTGCCAGAGGTGAACTGGAAGAAAGAAGTAGGTTACAGAAGAATAGAATTTTTTTTCACTCCCAACTTGTAGCAGCGGGCAGCTGACAGGACCCATTGGCTATTGATAAGGGGACCTTCACAGAAATGTTACCCAGAATTCACCTGATAGTGGACAGAGTTCGCGGTCTTTTTTTTTAATCTATGGACACATTTTGGTATTCCTGGATCAAGAACCCCAGTGAGGGCCTTCATTCCCCATTTTGTGACACAAGCTATTATCAACAGACAGCAGTCACAAGAAGTTGCAGTGCTCTGCCTTAAAACTTTTGCAAGTTGAAAGTGGACTTCACTTTCCCACAACAGATTGCCTTGCAAATTTGCTCAGAAAATGACTTTCATTATAAATGGCAAAAATAGAAGTAAAAAATATACTCACCAGCCACTCCAACAAAGGTGACAAACAGTATGTATTTCATGATCTTGACATAGCCTGAAGCCCAAACTGGTGGAGTGGAAGTGTGAGCTGCTAGAAATAGATTTTGAAGTAGCCTTATCTCTAGTCCAAGGTTTTCTCTGGACAAAAAGCACACAGTGGAAAATTTGAAGATCCAAATGTGGGCATTAACAGGCACTGGTAGAAAGTACAAATAAGATACCAGTTAATCGTAAAGCTTTCCTAAGACAGAAAGCTATTTTAAGTTATTTCAGAGGGCCACCTTCAATTTAAAAATACATTTGGGCTCTGGAAGACGTGTAGTTGTTTGTCTGTCTCCTCATACGCAGTACCTGTTGAGAGCAACCCTCAGGAGGTTTGAGATTCCTCTGGGCTGATGGCCTCGGTCTTTTTTTAGCAGAAGCTGAATATTGTAGGAAACAGACTGTAACATGCTATACTTTTATTTTCAAGAGAAAAACCCCAAAACCTCTCATTGTAGTTAAATTTATTTTAGCAAATTCCTTTTCTTCAGTAATGTGTATCATATAGAACACAGTGTTTTCCCAAATAAAATTATTCTAAAGTAGTTTCAATAAATGAACATGAAAAATCTATTCTGTGCCTGTCCACCCTCCCCATCACCGCCCCTCCCATCACTAAAGTGTTCAAAAGTGGAAATGCGCACCATATCTCTTTGAAATTATTTCCCCCACCTAATCCGCATTATGATATTGCCTAAATAGTGAACAATATTTTTTTATTTAGCTTTGGAATGTTCTACAGGCACTCATTTTTGCCACAGAATACCTTCAATATAACACCGATGTCTAAGGCTGTACTAAGGATGTAATGGGATCCTTTATGAAAGCTTAATACTTTTGATGAGTAATCAGTTTCCAAGCAGCTGCCGACTTCACCATGCTATCTTCTGAAACGTGGGATAACCTCAAGGGACTGTAAATGGAAGCCATATGCTTTGAGGTGCTGAAATGGCATGAGAGACTAAATATCAATCATTTTTCTAACTCCAGTTCTTGATAAATTTTTTGAGAGATCTGGAGGACTGGTACACCCAGTGGCATCTCCCAGATGGAGATTTTCCTTCATGTTAAAGTACAAGGAGGGCAGCTGTGTTAGATATTATCAATGGACAAGCAGTGGCAGCTTGCGTTTCTAGAAGTCCATGTTCCTATCTGAAGTCAGTTGTATCATTACTTGACTCGGTTAAAGTAAATACATTCGTTCAGGCTGATGCAAGATCCTGGGAAAGGGAAATCTGGCAAGACCATGGGCTGACAGAGCTAAATCTTCCCAGGAACATAAAGTGGAGGAGTTTCTGAGGCTAGTCCTTGTACATCTCACAGAGCTTGGTGGTGGAGGGACAGTTGATTCTCCCTTCCCAAGTCTCTCCTGCCTGGGAGGAGCTGGTTAAAAGACACTCCATCTGACCTAGTAACATCAAGTCCCCTATTGTTGCAGTCAGGGAGAGTGTGTGGGGAAGGGTTTTGCATCGTCTGCTCTTTTCATCTGTAATCGACGGTCACAGACAGGCTCCTAGTTCAAAAATGTGCCAGTGCCGTTTTCTCCAAAGTGGGGACCCTGGGGGTGCGCAAGACTGTCCACTGGGGTGTGGGAAGAAAGTATTAGAACTTCAGTATTATATGCGTATAATAATGACTAAATATACATATACGGGGGATATGTGCTCAGAATATTTTACTGATAGGGTTATGCAATCAGAAATGTTTGGAGACCACTGTTCCAGTGATTTCAACAAACACCTTACATGCTCTTTCTTCTGCTATAGCATCAGCCTCCACCTCTGCAGAGCCTTCACGTTCTCTCTGATTTCTTCAATACTAGGGATTCTTTCCTCTCTTTCTCAGCCCCAGCTTCCCTCCAGAGAATTAAAGTTCTGCTGACAGTCTCAGTTGCATTTGCCATTTTTCATTTCTCAACCTACACAATTGTGTACCATGTTCTTTCCACCATGACACAGCTCTTGCATCCTGTTCCAAAGGTGCCATGGAAGTAAAGGTGCCAGTGCAAAATCTGCACAGACTTCATTTGCGAAGTTCTTTGGCAGCTTCTACTCTTCTATTGTCTTCCTGACTCAGGGTGGTAAAGACAAAGCCTCACATTTCAGAGTAGCACACAAAGAACTCAGGAGGATATTTCAGGAGTTGCTGTGAAGGCTTCTGCAGATTCAAACTCTTTTGGCTCTTGCTAATTCTTCTGTAGCTCATTGGCTGCTTTAGGAAATTTTAGGAGAATGGATTCAGACCTGGTGCTGTGAAACTCCATCCTCTTTCTCTCAGTTGCTTTTCCCAGGGATGCTGATAATGACAAGACTGTGGGAGGCTACAATTGCCCAGAGCATTCAGTATCCCTATCCTTGAATGTTAGATATCACTTTTGTGGTGGTTCACTCATCAACAACCAGTGGGTCCTGTCCGCTGCTCACTTGTAGAAATCATGAATATGTGTTGGGTTGTGTGTCTGGATTCTAGTCAAATCTTGCAAAGCCACCGGTTTTGGAATATGGTGCTTAGTAGAAGAGACTCGAAGGTGGCAGTGCATGCTGTATCTGAAACCAAAGGAGAAACACCACCCTCTGTCTCACCACATCACACGATCTTTACAATATTCCTCTGCTTTTGAGTTCCTTTTCTGTGCATCCTAATATGCCTTTCTGTGCACATTCACATGTCGATGTAACATACCATTACTTTTTTCATTCCTCCAGACTTTCTCCATGGACCTTCTTCAGAATTTAGGGCGTACCTCTGCAGAGAGAGCACAGCTCAAGAATCACACTCCTCTGCAATAGGAAATTAATCTACCTTCCCTAAGCATCACTCTAGGTGTCTGAAGTGATCCATCTCTACTCTCACCATTGCCACAGTTGCCAGCTGGGGATCCACTGGACAGGATGTCCAACTAGCAAGGTTCTCCAAAGTCTGTCTTTCATGAAATCATAAAGCTCCTAGAACTCTGTGACACGTACAACTTTGATTAGGGCAACACTCCGTTACTCTTTTCCCAGTGTCAGCCAATCGCCATGGGGCACCAAGTTGTTCTACCCATGGTTACCTGCCGCTTTTCTCTGCTGGTAATTTTGCAGCCATGTACAAGTGAGGATGAGAGAGTACAACATGGATGTGAAGGAAGACAGTGGACTAGTTACGCATGCCACATTAATCATTCACCATCCTAGATACGATTCAAGAAACCTTGACAACAACATTATGTTGATTAAGCTGGCAACCACCATGGGCATTCAACCCACAACTCTGCCAAGGAGGATCCCAGGTGCCTTTTTAAAGATGAGGAAACACACTTGAGCAGTGGCTGTGAGCATCAGTGCAAGCTGCATGGAACTGGTAACGGTTCTTCTGCTCTGCCGCCATGGACATTTCACTCCTGCTTTGCAGCCTTTCCATGTTCTGCCTGTGGGTTCCCTAAACTCTCCTGATAGTATGCTCTTTGAATTTGCTCATGCAGGCTAAGGGTTGCCCTGCTTTTCTGGATGGCTTTTGTGTATAGGTCTAGAGGGCCGACAGTGCTGAATCTCAAGATGAAACTTAATTTTCACTGCTGTCAGTTCCTCTGAGGTTCTCTACTGACTGGGAGCTCAAGTTCTGAGTAACCGGAAGTGCCAAGAAGTTTACCCAGGCCAAATCATGAGCAACATGATCTGTGTAGGTTTCCTGGATGGTGGGAAAGACCATGCCAGGGTGCTTTAAGTTGCAGAGTATACATCAGACCTTGGCAGAGTGCTTAGGCTTTCTCATCTCCAGGTTTTCTGCACTCACACAGTACCCTTCCAGCAGGGTTTTAATACAGGCTGGACGTCACCTGAACTAACAGGGCCAGCCACATCTGCTGGGCATCTGTCGGGGGGAGGGGAGGTCGGTAAACAAGAGGTGCAATCTTTCTGTGCTCCCATATCAGGTCTTGGCTGCATTTCACTTTGGATTCTTTGTACGAGGTCAAAAATCTCACCACGTGAGATCAGCTTTGCTTCTAATTTTTCTCTCCAGGGTGACTAAGGAGGCCAAGCTGTATGCATTCGAAAACTCCGGAATCATGTCATGGGGAACTGAGTGTGCTCTGAAAGCTTGTCCCCATGTCTACACCAAGGTCTGCAATTACACTGATTGAATTGAATTAAAGAAACCATTGCAGCCTAGTGATATGCTGGTGATTTCTGGCTTCTTGGCCATTACCATGCTTCTCTATCTCTCTTCTTAGAAAGATAATAGCAAAAAGAAAAGTCTGACTTTTAAGAGACCCACAGATATTTGCTCTGGGGACTGACAAGTGGGGTTTCCTGCAGCCTTACACCAGCTCCTCCTGAACCTTTTCTCCTGATTTGCTTTTATGTGAGTGTGCAGGGGGCAGTGCCCTAGAGCTGCTGGGATACAGATGAGGGGAATAAGAAATAAAAATTCGTGGGTCAAGATAAAAGCAGTTTAATTAAAAGCAAAGGTCAAGGCCATGCACAGAAGCAAAAGGAAAACAAAGATGTTATTTTCTACTTTCCCTCAGCAAGCAAAGTCTGGCCACCTCCTGGGAAAGCAGAGCTTCATTATGTGTAGCAGCTGCTCCCAGAGACAAACACAATAACAAATTCCTCCCTCCTTCTCCCTTCCCCTAGCTTTTATGGCTGAGCTGATGTCACATGCTCTGGAATAACCAATCCGGATCAGCTGTCCTGGCTCCCCGCCCTCCCAAGGTGTGTAATCAATATCCTTCTAGCTGCCAGTGTAACACTCAGCACTGTAAGGGCTACTATGAGGATACCAACTCCATCTCAGCCAGACCCAATACAACGGAATTTCCAGCCACACATTGACCAGAGATCTGCAAGTATTTCCCTACCAAACAGTCCAGGTGCCCTTCTTCACTCTCCCCGGCGCAAAACAACACCGTTCAACACAGCTGGTGAGCCTAGTACAAGAAAGGCGCTAGCTGCAAACTGTAGTCCGCATTCCAAAATTCCATGCACACGGCACTAGCAGCCTTAACATGGGCGGGGATCAACGCGTCATTCCCTAATGAACGTCCAGGCTCTGTTCTTCACTCTCCCAGAAGACCAGCACTGACAATGAAGAGGGCCGGCGATCCTCTCACTGCAAAAGCGCTAGCGACAAACTCTAGCCCGGATTCTCACCTTCCCCTAGCACACCATAAGCAGCTGCAGAAAGTGCAGGGATCAGCACAGTTTTCCCTTCTGAACAGTCCGTACGCCAGTCTTCACTCTCCCTGGAGCCCAGCAACAACATTCAACATGGCAAGGTGCTAGTGGCAAAATGTAGCCTGGATTCCCACGTTGCCCTCACATGGTATAACCAGCCTCACCAAGACTGAGGATAAAGCATGTCGTTCCCACAAGTACTGTCCAGGTGCCATTCTTCACTCTCCCCAGAGCTAACCACCAACACTCAACACGGCCGGCGATTCTCTCGCTGCAAAAGCACTAGCATTAAACTCTAGCCCGGATTCATACCTTCACCTCGCATGGTATAACAAGCCGCACCAATGTGGGGATCTACCCGGTTTTCCCTTCCGAACAGTCCAGACGCCGTTCTTCTCTCACCAAGGAGCCCAGCAACAACATTCAACATGGCCGCCAATCCTAGTACAAGAAAGGTGCTAGCGGCAAACTTTAGCCCAGATTCCCACATTCCCCTCGCACGGCATTTCCAGCAGCACCATGAGTGGGGATCAGCACATCATTCCGTAACGAACGGTCCGGACTCCGTCGCTGTTTCCGGTGTCCAGCAGCAACATTCAACACAACCAGCAAACCTATTGCTTGAAAAGTCCTATCTGCAATATCTACTGCTGACTTGCAAACGTCGCGGTACTGCATTTCCAGCCTCAACAAGAGTCAAAATGGACCAGGACCAGCCATTTCTCCCTCAAGAACAAGCTAGTGGCAAAAGCTATCATTTTTTCTCTCCTTCTCCATGGCACTGCATTTCTCAGTCACACTGATACTGGAGATCTGCGCATCTTTCCCTTCCAAGGAGTCCAAATGCTGTTTCTCACTCTCCTTGGAGCCCAGCACCAAAACTGAAGATGGCCAGCAAGTGCTCCGGCACGAAGGGAGCTAGACGTGAAAGCTAGTGCTGATGCTCACCTTCCCCGGCACGGCGGTTCCAGCTGCACTGAGACCGGGCATCTGCTGAGCGCCCCGAACGCTGCTCTTCGCTCTCCCTGGAGCCCAGAGAGTTGAATGCAGCCAGCGATTGCTCCTGCCAGAAAGCTGCTAGGATCAAAGTCTAGAGCATATTTGCACCTTCCCCTTGCACTGCATTACCAGCCACAGCAAGCCTGGGGATCTCTGCATCTTTCCCTGCCAATCGCTCTGGATGCCATTCTTCACTGTCCCCAGAGCCCAGACAGGTGAACGCGGCCAGTGATTACTCCCCCGGTAAGGCAACTACGGGCAAAAGTTGTCCCTACCAAACACTCTGGATGCCATTCTTCCCTGTCCATGGAGCCCTGTAAAGCATGTACGAGGCATGTGCAAGCCCTGAGGCGCGTGTGATGTGTGTGCAAGGTGTGTGGAGGTGTCTGCAAGGAGTATGTGAGGCATGTGCAACACATGTGCCTATAATGAGGTCTGTGCAATGTGTGCGAAGTGTGACACACGTGCAAGGCATGTGAAAAGCATGTATGAGTAATGTTTGTACACAAGGCATGTGTGACACGTGCAAGGCCTGACACACGTGCAAGGCATGTGTGGTGTCTTAGGTGCATGTGCAAAGCATGTAGGAGAAATGTGCAAGGCTTGTAATACATGTGTAAGGTCTATGAGATGGATGTGCGAGGTGTGAGGTATGCAAGGATTGTGACATGTATGTAAAGTGCCCTGGATGCATGTGCAAGGTGAAAGGTGGGTGTGAGAGACGCGTGAGGTGTGTGGAAATGTCTGCAATGCATGTGCAAAGCATGTACGAGGCGTGTGCAAGCCCTGAGGCATGTGCAACATGTGTGCAAGGTGTGTGGAGGTGTCTACAAGGCGTGTGCGAGGCGTGTGCGAGGCATGTGCGACACATGTGCATGGCATGAGGTGTGTGCAAAGTGTGACACACATGCAAGGCATGTGCAATATATGTTTGAAGCATATATGAGGTATGTACAAGGCATGTGTGACGCCTGTGCAAGTCCTTTAAAGGTCCCTTCCAACCCAAACTATTCTACTACTCTATGATTCAGAGTGCTGAAGTTCACCATGTACAAATGATTCAAGCTGAAGCTCCTTTCTTCTGACCAAAATCAAAAAGCTGCACTTTCTTTGGAAACACACTCCACAAACAAGCCTGGTTACAGAAAAATCTAGAATGAGGAATATTTTACTCTTTACGAGCAAAAGGCTGAAATTAAGAGAACTTGTGAATAGCCAAATTCATATGCATTAAAAACAAACAAAAAAAGCAGATTAAAGAATGCTTCATGGGGACATGCACTCTCTTTCTAGATTGTCAGTTTCTGAGATACACTGAACAATTTCTACAGCTCTTCAACTGGGTTCCTAACCATTTAAATCCTGTGTAATTGAACATGTATCACACATTCAAAAGTAAGTCGGAAGGATTTACTGTTGGTTTGTCTAAGCTGCAGGTTGCAGCTGGGTAGTGCTTTTTCAAAACCACCCTGAGGTATAAACTGTGACCCAAACAGCCCTTATAATGGTTAGGCATTGCCTCGAGATGAGAATTAGCCTGTACCATCTCTGTATCTGTGTTTGCCTTTGTTTGAAATTTTGAATACAAATCTTACTGTGCTGTATATTTTACTCCATGTTTGAACCAGCAAATTTTTATTTTTTTTGAGGGCAAGAAAAAAGCCAAAACACAAGTGATATTTCGTTAATGTACTTGGATCCCTAAATTTGGCTGTTTAGGTTTAAGTCCAATAGATTAAAAATCTGCTCCAAAATAATTAGCTCACTTCACTATGACTGTAGGATGGTGAGACAGGGGGTTTAAAATTTAACAAGGGCTCAGAGAATAACTCTATTCAGAATAGCTGTTGGGACAATATGTGATTAACATTTGCCGTGCTTGCGAAGACAGGATGAGAGGATCAGAGCTGTGATGACAAGGGGAGGAACTGCTAACCCAAACGAGAGGAAAGAATGCAACACCTGCAAGGCTGTGGAGATAGGGAGGGCTGCTTGGGCCTCAAGCAGGCCCCAAACAAGCTGGGCAGCATCCTGGTTCTTTGGACTGAGACCAAGAGAGCAGGAGGGGAGAAGTTCAACTCCGATGAAGACTCATTTACTTCATCCTGTCGACCACCGGACAACCACCAGGGAGCACTATGCAGGCGCAGGACTCTCTAGCTCGTTATCATATGAAGCAGGGCTGGGCGGAGCTGGGTAATTAATATGAATGAATGGATTGCAAAACTTAATGGATATGCAACGTTTTGGTGAATAAATAGAGGGATAGGATTTGTGAAAAGGCACACATGTCTTTGGTGGAGCTATCCCCCATGCGCCTCAGCGCTGAATAAACTACATACCTACTGCACAACTTTCACGAGTTGTAGAGTCTTTCCGCCTCAGTGGTATCACTGCTGTAATGACAGAGAACACTGAACACGTCACTGACCCAGCCAGTTCCATTTGCCAAGACACCAGATTCAAAAAGATAGGAAATTCAGCCGTAACTCAGGAAAAAAATCATTTTTACTGTGAGGACAGATGACCACTGGAATAGGTTACTCAGAGCGGTTGGGGAGTTTCTGTTCTTGGGTAGACTGAGACTTGCCTGTACATGCCCCTGAGCAGCCTGCTGTAGCTGGCTATGCTCTGAGCAGGGCTGGGATGGGGCAATCTCCAGAGGTGTCATCCTTTGGTTCTGTGGATCTGTGAGCTCTTCTGCACACAGTACGTTGGCTCAGTTGTGCCAGATATTATATTGCAGCTATATCCAATGACTGCAAAAGGTACTCTGATGTATTTTCCCAGTCTACTACTGCTGAGTACTAAGCTGCCATTAGTACCTTTTGGCCATATTCTAGTGTATGATCCAAAAATCTTTCTATATAGGGTCTTTGCTTTCAGATTTTAAGAGCAATAAATGCAGAGGCAATAACCTTTATATAAACTGACCAACAAAAAATAAAGGGGTCAAACATGTACTCCTAGTCTTTGGGACAGTTAAATACTCTTCACCCCTACCCATGCAACTTATCCACACTACCTGTGATAGCATCTGTTTTAAAGGAGGACAAGACTTCTCCCCTTAAAATGATTCTTTCAGAAACCGCAGCCATTCTTTCTCTATGATTGAAATTAAAATGTAAAAGCAGTATTGTAAATCCTGAGATCAGCCATCCAAGTCTGCTCATAAAGGTTTCTATGGACAAAGGGAATTAAGAATAGTCGACTGTTACTTGAGCTACTATCCTTCATACTTCAAAAGACAGTCATTTCCCAGATGTATTCTTCTCACTGCACATTCTTCAACATTATCTTCTCCTTTTTAATATTTTTTGCATGTGTTTTCAAACATTAGGTAGATATGTCCTCCATCCTTTGTTTTCTTCTCTCCCTATCATACCTGTTGCACTTATGCCCCAATATATTCTAGAAATATATTTGTAAAATTTTGTGTATCCATGAAAATTTGTTTTTCTACTTTTTATTGCAAATTTTTACCATGTCCAGACTCTGTAGCCACAGTAACAACCTTGAACAGAGTTAACTCAGAAATTAAATTTCAATGTTTTCTCAAAGCACTATGCTAAAGATCCTACTGTCTTGTCTAGTTATTGCTCTTCTACAGACAGTAAAGCTATCAAACTCTACTTGCTAGCTTGCATCCAGGTTGCACACTCTAGAAAAAAAATTCCAGTTATATATTACTTTTTTACAGAAACAAAAAGTTCATAGGGGGCCACAGACTGGTAAAACTGCAGTCATAATTTCACAGAGGTAATTTACCAAACCAGTGCCATTTAACAATTTACAGCTTATAGCTGAAAACAGAAAAATAAATACATATGGAAATTTGCCTCTACAGTTCTAGTACCAATAGTAAATAACAGATGGAAAACATGGCCCCCATTTTCAGTGAAGGATGATCTCTTCACACTACCGATGAACAAATGTTACCTGCTCATTTGTGGAATATGACACGTATGTGAGGTGCCCTGGATGCGTGTGCAAAGTGAAAGGTGTGTGTGTGAGGCGTGTGGAAATGTCTGCCATGTGTGTGCAAAGCATGTACAAGGCAGTGCAAGACCTGAGGCGTGTGTGTACTGTGTGTGGAGGTGTCTGCAAGGCATGTGCGAGGCATGTGCGACATGTCTGCATGGCATGAGGCCTGTGCAATGCATTTGCAAAGTGTGACACGTGCAAGGCATGTGCAAAACATGTTTGAAGCATGCATGAGGTATGTACAAGAATTGTGTCATGCATGTGCAAGGGTTAGGGTTAGGGGTTAGATTTAGGGTTAAGGTTAGGGTTAGGTTAGGGTTAGGGACTGGGGTTAGGTTTACAGTTAGGTTTAGGGTTAGGGTACTAGCCTTGCAGGTGTGTCAGTCCTTGCACATGCCTCACGCATGCCTTGTACGTGCCTCAAACATGCTTTACACAACTTGAACATGTGTAACACTTTCTATACGCATTGCACAGGCCTCATGCAATGCACGTGAGGCACATGCCTCGCACATGCCTTGAAGCCACCTCCACACTCCTTGCACACATGACGCACATGCCTCAGGGCTTGCACACACATCTTACATGCTTCGCACACGCATTCCAGACAACTTCACATGCGTGTCACAAGAAACTCTCACCTTGCACACACACCCAGGTCACGTCACACATGTGTCTAAGGCTTCTCACATGTTTCCATGTGCCTCACACCTTGCACATGGAACTCAGAGACCTCGCACACATATTACAGGCCTTGGACATGCCTCCCTCACACTTTGCACAAGCATCTCAGACACTGTACATGACTTCAATGGGTGTCACGGCTTGCACAAGTTTCTCACACATGTGACTCGCACACGTGACTCTCACACCTTGTACACACGTCACATGCCTTTTACATGCTTTGGACATGCGTGTCAGACACAACATATGCCTTGCATGTGTCTTACACTTTGTACATGCATTACACAGGTTTCGTGCCATGCACACAAGTTGCACGTGCCTTGCCGGCATCTCCACACACGTCGTACATGCTTCAGGTCTTGCACACACCTCCTGCATGCTTTGCACACACATTGCAGACATTTCCACACACCTCACACTCGTGTCACATGCACCTTTTGCCTTCCACACACATCCATGGCACCTCATATACATCTCACAGGCCTTGCACACTTGTTCCATGTGCTTGACACATCACACACTCATCTCCGAGACCTCGCACATGTGTTACAGGCCTTACACATGCCTCCTACACACTTTGCACACACATCTCAGAGGCTTCACGTGCCTTGCATGTCTGTCAAGCATTCCACATGTGTTGCACTCGCCTCATGGATCGCACATGTGACACACACAACTTGTACATTCCTCACATGCCTTTTATATGCTTTGCACATGCATCTCAGGCACCACACATGCCTTGCACGTGTCAGGCCTTGCACACACATTGCACAGGCTTCATGCCTGTTGTGGGTTAAGCAGAAGA